>CAJQUW010016241.1:0-38630 GCA_907163375.1 Prostheceraeus crozeri
TTGTGGTAGGAAGGGATACGCGCCACACATTTTTTGGTGAAAGGGTGCGTGCAACTGAAGATTGAAAACCTCTTAATTAGACGGTTTGCGGTATTATTGTCTGTAATCACATTTGCTGTATCAAAGCGAAGTAACGTGCTCGCAAATTCAAATAATTATCATTAGAAAGTACAATGTAGTATGTGTTTGCGGTGAAACTATTGGCATCTCACATCAAAATCTTCATGTTCGTGATGTGTCCTAATCGATAGCGATTATTTGAAAACTGCTGCTAAAGACAAAATGCATGATGTCATTGCTACAGCTTCCTGTGAACATAGTGACTCTCTCTTTTATTCTGAGTCCGAACGACTTCAGTAAACAACCTATGACCGATGCTGATACAACCAAATGCTACAACCCTCCTGAGAACATACATGTAAACGACGCTAGTATTTCTTCATGTGTAGAGTGATCTCCAGGAACAACTGAATATCCCTGCTGATTGCAACATGAATGCGTTACAGTCTCCTATTGAACCCTCGGGATCTCTCATTATTTTTGCGAGCGCTAACCGACGCAACGTAATATACGCTAGATCTCGCATGTAGGCATCCATTCGTACTACCTCTTCATACCGTGAAGGGACTCCTGCTTGGCATCTGATGACCGGATTCTGAGGCAATGTGTCTATGCACTAAGGACCGCCTCGTCAAACATCCTGGTTACACACACATTTGTACAGACTCACTCCCTGAACATCTGCACATCTTGAGAAAACCCGCTGCCGAACCTAACATGCGCACAATCTCTACATTCATCCGTCCTGGAGCATCCTTAATCTCTAAACTGTGACAGCGACTGCAGCGTAACATCTCTTTTTTTTTGCACTAATGACCGCACCGACTGCAAACGTAAATACTGCAGTCTCCACGGTAACATCCGGCATCTCTTCTTCATCCGTGAAGGTACTCTCGTAGTGAACATCTCTCATGCGGCAGCAAAGGTCTACTGAGTACCCACCTAGCGCAATGAAAGAACTTTGTGAATAGCACAATTCTTTCTACTTGAAAAGGCACGAACTTTCTACAAGTAAAAGAAGTACAGAGACACAATCGTGTAAAGAAAGTATACTACATCGGCAGGCATGACACACAAAGACTAAATGAACAGTTTGAAGATGTTTTTGAAGAGTTGAACCATTGGTGCATAGAAAAACAAGAAATGGTCAGTGTAAAAGCATTATTAGAAGGGAAGTCCGAGTCTCGCAGACATGATTACGAAATGACATTCACAAGAAAGTATGGAAACATGTGTGTGAGAAATAATAGATAACTTCGTTGAGGATTCAGTGCTTGACAAAGAAAATAGCGTGGAGATCATCACAGATTTAAACTCGCGAGGAAAAACAGACATGAGTATTTCATTGTCCAATTTGCAAAATTACTGATTTGGTCGAAACATGTTTTTGAAGAACGCGGTTCTTGGGGTTTCGGGGCGAGACGTGGGCTGTATACAGCACCATTATCAAAACGAGTCGTAAGTTGTCTATAGGCACATGGCGTCCGGATGAAGAGTGATAACGGCAGCTCAACATCCACAACCCGAGAAGTTGTGTTTTAAGAAGATTTTTTAGATATTGAATTTACCTAAAGAGGAGAATGCCGTCTTACCACTACTTGCGCTCACAGATGCAATGCCAATTTTGTTGGTATTATCTTTCATCTCGCGCTTTTCAATGCGAGATTTATTATCGTGAATAAGCATACGCAGCTCAGCTACAAGTAAAAATGAAGATCAAACATATGTCACAGATACACATTCTATGGTTATCATCTGGGAAAAGAGGCCTCTGAATATTTGCCATGTTTTCGCAAAGCCTCGGAGCTGTAGACCAAGGTGCGACTGACATTAGAGCACTTAGGACGAAGAGTCCTATACTCTTCGATACGATAAAGAAAACAAAGAAGACCTGCATCAATACTGAAAAAGCTAAAGATCAAAACATATTGTCACGAGGAAGATCATTAGCGAAAGATACAACAGCAGTGTGTGGTACTGTGCAACCTTTTTCCAGTGTAATTCTAGCATCATGTTCCGCTGAGAATGTACGCTACAAAATTAGAGCAACGCTTGCAAGTTCACAGCTAATTCCATGTGTTCTGACTTGATTGGATGACGAACACCGGAGAGAGAGGAGATACTGTTTGATTTTGCATACACCAGTGTTAGCGAAAAGAAGCTGAGATGCTAGGAATGGGGATAGGTCTTATGACGCCGAGCGCTATTATGGGAATAGTTTGTGGACAGAAGAGTTGCTAACTTCTAGCACATAGATTTTGAAAAGGAAAAACACTTGATAATTCTAAACAAAACTACGGGGCTTAAGGTATTTACTCGGATATGCGAGTATTAACTTTGTACATTCCAGCGAAAAATCCTGGATAGGGGGGTCAATAGAGAAAGGAGAAGGCGGCGAACAGATCGTAACTATGACCCATGCATAGTTTTTCTCCTTGATGTATCGAAAAAGCGATTATAATGGGAGCGACAATAATCAACGATCAAAAGATCGCTCTTTGGGTAAAATGAGATGGATGAGGTGTGTTCTAGGTTCAATTCAAGCCTGACGAATTGAGGATAGACTTCTATGACGTTGTGAATATTGTCGTATGAAAGGAAGTTGGCAAACCAAGACTTCTAAGTAGTAAGTTTGGGTGTGTTGTAGAAATGAAAATCTTGTTAACGAGATTGGACTCCACCTCGGAAATTTACCTTCAAACCTGCATAACAAACAAGACGGCAAAATAAAGAACGGTCAAGTTTTGATACCATACTCCTAGCACTTTTGAAGATGCAATAACTAATACATACGAAGATTTCACAGGAAATGATTATTTCATTGAACTATCCCCTGTCCTCATATTTTTAAATACTAATCAATAGACGGGGACCGTGGGACTTATTGCGCGCGTGTTTGCTATGGAAGAAAATTTTGTTATTGAACTGTGGTTTAAAATGTACTATGGGGAATGACTTTAGCGCGTAGATTGGAACTCACATCACGATAATATGTTATTTATGGTGTGACACCAACTGCCTTTGGCGCTATGTATGGTTAAATGAAAACGAGCAGTAGCAATTATCTAATGTTAGAAAACTCTGCGAGCCTTCGTTGAAGACACAAAAAATAGAGCTCCGTGTCTACACGGCCCTAGTCTATAGTAATACTGTTTACATGTCGAGCCAAATGATTCCGAGCGAATGTAAAATTCCCAATTAAATGTTTAAATCCTACACAACGTAGATTCACCGCGAATCATACGAAAAAATATAATATTGAGTTCACTATATCAATTCAATCTGTCTAAAAATAATCTTATCTAGAAAATATGTCGCAAGAGCTAATAGTACTGTAGCCGTAGCCTAGACTCTACAAAATTTAAAACTCATAAAGATTGTAAACTTCAACATTATTGATAGATTTTATTAATATATACATGTATATTACTAAGAGCTCTTGAAATATTTATATTTTCAAATCAACAGTAAATATCAAATGGCAGTCTACAGTAATAACATGGGCAAAACAAATGTTAAACAAAGTTGGTTTGACCTGCCTTTGCCCGAGCAAGTTTCAGGTAACGTACACTTTTTCAATATTCCAATAAATTCTCGCTGATTAGAAAGGGAAAATTGATTAGGTATCGAGTCTGAGATTGCTCGAAATCCCTTTACCGTGACTTTTCATCTGAATTGACACACACACTAGTGTCAGTCACCTATGTACACAGTTTGAGACAGCCAAAATTATTATCTTGGCTATTTTAATTGCTATGACCTTCACGAAAATGACTTCAGCTGCCAAAACAAGTGTCTCCTGGCCCGACTGAAGGCGTGCATTCTACGCGTCAATTTCTCTCAAACAACATCACGAGCTCTCTTTCGGAGTTATTTAACATCCGATGGTGTGTTAAGTGACTTTGCGCGAAACACACTCCATGTATGCGATCTAGGACTGAGCTATACCGCGGTTTTTTTGACAAAACACTGGACAACCTCTAAACAGGCGGAACCTGACCCTAAACACACATGATGGACGTCCTACTTATGACGACAACTCACGGACCGAAAATTAGAGATCAGACGCCTCAGGTTAGCGTACGACCATTCGCCGCTTATGATGATTGAAGCGGCTGCTGATTTCGGGAAGACAGTCGTGATGTTGGAACCAGAACAGTTACGAAATGACGACAACAGCTGATCGCCACGAATTAGAGGCGGTTACATCCGAATATTGGTGAAGATTCATGTGTTGTATATGAAGATGGGTGTCGTGGGAGTTTACATAGTGAAGTTATACCCGCGTTTACACGCATATACCCACTTGAGAGAACAAAGATAAGAAAGAGAGCTACGTCATAGATTAAGGAGATTTTACCTAGTCATCATTTCTAATATTTGGCAGGGATATCAGACATTCAATTAACACCATGAGTCAATGCTGGACCAACATAACATGATGAACGAAGCACAGTTACACAGAGAAAGACTGTCCTACAAAATACCACATCGAGCCTCTACTTACTATTATGACAGGGATGTCCATAAAGTTACTTGTACCTGTCAACTTTAACCCCGCTTGTCATTTTTGATCAAAATCAGAATGTTCTGCGCAACAATCAAATTTGAGATCCTATCACATTGACAGAGTTCCCACCGGCGGTGGGGGGGGCTGGGGGGGGGGGTCCTAAGTTTTGTCTTGCACGAGAATATCTAAAGTTGTCATAAATATTCTAGAATTATCTCGGGCGAAAAAACAGTTTTGAAGAACGACTTGAAGACAGTCAGATCTCGAGAAGCAAGGTACGCAACTACTTTATGGACACCCCTGTATGAAGTAATTTACTCGATATTCAGGTCTGTTCAAATAGACACGAGAAAACAAGAACTTATTGTCCTGACCGCACAGACAATTAGCTCAAGACAGAAAACTTACGCGCATAATCAATCAACCCGACACCAATAATAAACTACAGTCTACATCATCGACAAAAGATTTCATCCCCGGTCAGTTTACCGCCAGCCTCTGTTACAATTGTATATACATACGATGGGATATGTATGGTCGCCATTTCTGACTACATGTTTCTTGCGTGAGTAAGAGTAAACCGACGATCAATGTATGTTGTGGCACACATTGCGATAGTATAATGTCACCATACATCTGAATATGAACAGTTTTTCGAAATAGGAGGCAGAATGTGGGGCATTTTTCGTGCCCAAAGATCCCAAATTAGTTCAGGACCTAAATGAAAAGGGTTATATCCGTGGTTACGGGCCTGTACAAAAATAAGAAACCTAATCTCAATTAGGATTGCACTTTAAGTCTAACCGCATCTCTTTCTCGTTCTCCTCTCGACTTCTGCGAGCATTAAGGAAACGACGAGTTCCCATTCCGAATGTCCTCGTTCGGAACAAACGGGCAAAAAGAGCGTAAACGTCGATACTCCACACATACCATGACACACATGGCAATTAGTTGACCGAAACATGAAGTTGACACCACTAATACTATTTCGCAGTACTCAAATCTAGTCACCCATGATTGCAGGTTTCTTGCGCAATACCGACCGGTCATCTCATTATAGGCTGCCAACACGTAAATGAAAGAATTAACCGCAATCACGCCGAGCGCAAGACGAATGTAGAACTGAGTTAATCGTGTTAATGGCCTTCTATAGTTAGTGTTGAGTATTCGATGCTGAGATAATAATCAATAATTAAAATCTTGCTCCTTACAGTGAATCACAATAGAGTAACCGAATCGGAGATGGTCTATTACTGAGAACAAAATTAGAATCGCAGTAGTCTTCTAGAGTAATCCGTACCTGGTAACAAAAATGCAGTACTCCAGGAGATCGTGCAAAATGATGAAAAAAATGAAAAAATATTTGTGAGATTTGTCAATCAATCAAGCCATCAGGGATGTCTAACTATTGTGAATAAAATTAACATGGTGCTATATTCATAGTGGCCAATTAGCGCATGTGCAATCCAATCAGTTGAGTTCTCTATCAGAAAGATCCTCCTTCGCGCCTATCACATGAAATTAGTCCCTGGCGAAGGCCTATCATTAAGTTAGTTCTGCGACTTCAACATATGAGTGGCACAATACTCACACGCGGAAGACGAACAACAATAAACACACCCGACACAACGACCACCCATACACACAACAACAACACGCTACGAACACCGCAAGAACAACACGAACCAATTCAACACACCAATTAAAACACTTAACGAACACCACTCCCCCACGACACCGTCATAAAACAGAAACCCACGACCAAAAACAACACAATCAACGAACAACCACTAACAAACAACAACACAACACGAACACCACAACACACCAAGCATACCATCACCCAACCACTGTACCACACACCACCGAAAAAACATACAGCAATAATTACACAACCCGGTACACGAAACACAACCGGGTAACGAGACACACAACCCAAAAGAACACGAAGACCTAACACACGAAAGACACCGAACAATTTCAACCCTACAAAAACCACACCCACCATCTACCACCCCCACAACCTACTTGAACACTACACACGCAATAACCACAACACTACACGCAACCCTAGAGAACACACGAACCCACCAACGCCCCCCCCCAAATACACGAACCTACATCTATACCCCGAAACACACCCCCCCAAACACAAATAGAACACGCACGAAACCCACAGCAACCCGATACACACGAAGAACCACGAACCACAAACCAACAAAACCACACAACCACGAAAAATCAACCACCACCCAACTCCACCCACAGAATAACCACACCACTCCCCAAACCCTCCACTTAAACTACACCCACACAACACCACCACAACAACCTCACACGGAACACACTCAAACTACACACAAACACCACAACACACGCCATACACCACACGCCGACAGAAACCCTAACACACCGGTAAACAAACTACGAACAACACCAACATCACGCGAACCCCCAACAACACGAACCGACACCCCCGAATCACAACACCAACGAAACACGGACCACACCCCAGACTCCACGAACGAACACACAAAACACACACGATATACACACCCTCGAACCCCCACACACACCCACCACAACCCTAAACCTACCACAACCCCCAAACATACACGCCCTAAAACACATCGAGACCCCACAACGCCTCACCCACAAAGAAAAATACAATAACCTAACAACCCATAACACGATACACGAAACCTGCCCACTACCCCACTACGAACGAACCCACACACTCCACAACCCAACACGAAAACACGACCTAATACACACACAAAACAACACGACCGCGAAACCAACCACGAACGACTACCACCACAACACACGAAACAACCCCTCGAACAAACCACAAACGAAATTAACCAACACAACACGTACACACGAACCCACACGAAGCAACACAAAAACACCCCAAAAGGACGACTACAAACAGACACTCGAAAACTAAACGAACACACCACTAAAAAACCCCATCAAACGGTAAACCAATCACATGTTATAAAAGCAACCTTAGTATGATAGGTATAAACACTGCATGAACATTCAACTAAAGAAAATTTAAGGAACACTACAAAAAACTCTAAAACAGTTCATCAGTTTTTTAAACATCAAAAGTAGTCCAAAAAATCAGATCCCCAATGTTAAAGATCAATCAATACAACGTACGACCGAAACGGCAGCACTTTGCTACAGAGCAACGCATTAATCAACCTGCGCTGTCCCAAGTTACTACGGTTTATTGAAATAAATGAAAATACACATTTTGAACTGCTGATCGAACATGGAAAGCTGAAAGCGCGCGTCAAAACATGAATGTTAAATGTTCCCAACACCCTACGAATATTATACAATGATGTCGTTATAGGTAACTGAACACAGCGAGGTCTCATATGACTAACACTGGTTCTGAAATAGGGTACGTGACCACAAGTTTAATAAAATATAATTTTTAAGGATGGCTTAGACTTTTTAAGTGAAGTCTGCTCTCTTCATCTCCAGCACATGTTATCGAGATACCTCCAATATGTGATCGCGACAATCTTATGAAGTATTTATCTCTTTCTATGTTTGTTTGCTGACGTTTGTTGGTCATTTTTCATATATACCTATAAAGATAATTATTCCCGTACATGCCAATAATGCACTAAAATATGTCAATTGAGGCTAATAAGCACTTTATGCAAGCAAAAATCTAAACTTGGATTCTTTAATTTCAGCTAAATCACTATCATGGCTGTATGGTAAAAGTCGAGTCTGTACACAATGATCTTCGTTTCCAAATTAAGCCGGTTGCAAATACAAGGCGCCATACGCACTCGAGCCAAGAGAATATTTATGTACAAAGTAGTAAACTGCGCGCGCTCTACATCAACGATGACCGTTGGAGAACCCAAACACAATGACAAAACATTTGTGATGCTAACACAATGAGCGCATTAGAAAGGGGAACTGTTTATTTCCGTCTCCTTGTAAAATACATTTTACAGAGTCCCGCAAAGCTTCATACGTCAGGATTGATTGCCGAACGCAAGTTTTTATTAGCAGGGTAGAACATCAAAATCAGGAAAATAGCGGGGATATATCACAGTACAAAAAATCATCATCGAAATAATTAAACCAAAGGACTGTAGAACCAACGCCATGAAAACCTCGATGAAACGATAGAAGAAAAACATATTAAGACAATAGGACCACTACGATTGTGTCAGGACCCGCCCGAAAACGACAAAGATCATCAACATATAATACACATCCTAAACACCTCAACAAACGCGACAACATCTTCCGGACACTTACCATATAGAACGGAGTGTGCTGAGCATAAAGTGAAAAATATTATGTCCAAAAAGAATTCTAGCTTTGTACGGAGAATGATATTTCTAGAGGAACTAAAAATATATCTGATAAAGTTTTCTTTCACCAGTGCAAATTTTTTGCAAAACTGGATACCTGTGTCCTACCTGGCAATCCTTGTGATGCCGGAGTTTTGATAATTTCAAGCTCGGCACGAAAAACTTCAATGCAAAACCCAAGTAAGAAATTCGATTTATTACTAAAAAACAAACTTCTCAAAAATCTAACTTAATATGAAAATTAGGGTTGATTCCCATGTAACATTTCTATGATCCAGAATTGAATGAGATTACAGATTAAAATAATTCAGAACTTATTCTGTTTTCTTGAGCGCATTGTTAAAACCCGTGCTTGTTCAACGTGCAAATTAGATACCGCTTATTAACTACACTATAAAAAGGACTATATTAACTATACTTGCAAGTTTAACACTTTTCTAACAATTAATTAAATCATAATTCAGGAAACGCATTCTGGGGTCACTAGAAAATCAGTAGCGTATGTAATTGAGTAATCAAATGGTAATGTAGCGGGGGGGGGGATTAAACAAAATCAAACTCGTGGTTTTATAAAATTATTTGAATGTGTAAATAAATTCGATTTTTTCAATATGAATGACTTTCTTCTTACTGATCTCTCTAAGTTAAGTTTTCAATTTTTGTCTCTGAATGCATATTGTGGACAAATATACCATTTATATTTTTCAATGAATGACCATTGTCCCTTGATAAATGTGATTAAAATTCCTTCTGGCATAGAAATAATCACATCGGTGACATGACAAGCCACAAAGGAAAATATCTACCTAATTAAACAAGGCGCATCTGAACATAACTGTTTCTAACTTGAAGCTACATATAGAACGCATTACAAGTTGGGCCAAAATGATAAAACTCGAGAAGGATTTTGTTAACAAACACTTATCATTTCTCCTGATATGTGCTGCGTCACTGACATTCAATTCACATCGGCAATCTTCTCCCAAAGAAATGAAAAAAATGCGCATCGTTACAATGAAATACAATCCGCCGATGTACTACCTAGTCATAAATGCACGAGCAATGCTAAACTCTACATGTCACCATAAACTGGCACTATTTATGCTCTCTGTTCAATTGAAGTTTGCACTCTGGCTAGCCATCCACACACTTTTGCGGGAGTATCTGTTTTTGGAGAATGACCAATTACTACACACTAATAATACCTCGCGTTTTATCGTACAATCGACAAATGGCGTCCCCAGGAAAATCCTTTACATCTCAGTGACAACCGTATAAAAGAACACCACTAAACTCCAAAGTCAAAAAACCAATGAGGACAAATTAAGGGGAATGCTTTCCTGAACCATTTTTTTGAGGTCAAACTTAGTATATCTTGATTTCATAAACATCGTTATTTCAAAACTTCAGATTAAATAAAAAGAATTGGAATGATCGCGCAAAATGATTGCATTCTAGACCTACTTAAGATTGCATTCCATACTGAAATGTGGCTCATACAAATTTATATTAATAATATTTTGCAGCATGTCAAAAGACTGACACAATCGTTATCATATATATAATTATCGTATTGTCGATTGCCCCAGCTCGCATGGCCATTACGAACAAACATAATGGAAAGATGAGCTTTCAGACCTTAAACAATTAAAAGTATTAAAATCTTTAGCAGCCTCAGATCCTTGCTTTCCTCCTGCTTGTAACCTCACTCAGCTTCCTTCCGGCTATCCGCGGAACTGGGCCAAACATACAGGTAGCTTGTGAACATCCACAACCACGTAAGAAATCAACACAGGCTAATTTCTTGCGCGCCATTCTTAGTTCCCTAAACCCGCTGTCTAGGCCTTGTAGTTTGCTAAGCCATAAACCTAATATTCTTATCACAAGCCAGTTAGCCTGGGGGCATCAAGAAAACGCAAAGTATGTTAATGGTTTCTTCTGCATACTATTTCACGAAACCTACTTGGTAAAAACTATTACCCAACTAAGGGAGCAACCAGAAAACGAGCAACGCCTTTCTTTTGCTAGTGAGGACCAGTGATTGCGTTTTTTAAAACGACGGTAAAGGCGAGCAAACAACATGCTACAAATACGGATATAAGGGTTGTTACATAAAGGTCCATCTCATACGGACAGCGGTGCGGTCCCCGCGCGTCTCTGAGTCTATGTTGAACACGCGCAGTCAATACGTTTTATTAAAGGCTTCAGAACGAAATTCCTGGAACGCGCGTTCCGGTTCGGACAATCGGGCACCCTTAAGTTCTGGTTGTTTCTAACGTAGAGCGCAGATACATTACACTGTAATTTTCCTCAAACGGTGGATATATGATTCCAGCTCTCCTGCATTGAGAACTGATGCTACGTATAACAAGCACGTATTTCAATTTTATTCTGAGAAATTGTCACGTGGAATGATTTCTGCGCGCAGCCCCTCCTATTCCACGAAGATTTGCAAATCCCTGGCACAATCGAGATCGGATACGATGTTGAAGAAACAGTTGGAATCAGCTTCAGACACGACTTTGGAAATACAACGACTACATCTTTTTACGATCTGAAATTCACAATGAAAAATCGAATCAAACCAGTCGGTGAGCTTATTTAGAAAAGACTGGATTAAGTTTTGGATATAATCAAAATATATAAACAGTACCATACAAATCGTGCCCTATTTCTTAAATAGTGAACAGGCGATGGTTCATTCAGATAATAAAATGACAATTCACTCTTGCGACACTAAATGTAGCATCCAACCATGTGTCGCACAGGTGTAAGAAATCACAACCCAACATGCGCTTTACATCACTTGCGGACACACGACACTTTTTGGGGATTCGACTTAATCAACGTGTATAGGAATCCCTCACATTAAAGATCGACTCTCATATATTGAAAATCACAGCTTTGCAGCAGTTCGAATTCTTTTGACTACAGTGTACACATGTGATATTCAGCATCACATAATAGGCGATTTTCTTAATTTACTCATAGTAGCACTATAGCCTATGCCTAAGAAGTCCAAATTACTGACCAATTCTTCCACAATCTCAGAATCACCATAATGAATGAGTATTCAAAAGCATAAGATGATTTAAACTTTGTTAACATGCTAGATAATTTTAAAGGAATGGATGACAAGTATACTTCATAAATCAAGATAAACCACTACTGAATAGTCTATTAGCAAAAATAGTTTTGAGAGCCGCTGATTTTCTAAAAGAATACTCAGAGAGCGGCTTTTAGGTTACAATTGAGCGTCGGGTCGGGTTTCATGAATTTGAAACCGACTTGGAACTAAAAGCATCCGATCCCATCCCGAACGTATTGGGTTGGGTCGAGAAATTTTACCCGAACCGATAAGGAATACCAAAATCCGACCGAACAGCCCGACCAGTTAGATCCGAAAACAATTATGGCACATGTCTCGGATGATTTGAAAGTAATGGCATTATAGGAATCCGGGGTAATTTTAGAGGTTTAGAAGCTTCATTCCAGGTTTAACCCATCAATTTCAAAACCTAAGTAGTTTCACACCGGACAATCAGCTAGATTTTTCGCACTCTCCTATGGGGGCAAACACTGTACCGACCAATTTGATTAGTTTACAAATGATTGAAAACTGCAAAAAGTGTGAGAAATTTAATTGATATCAAATGAAATGATTATTAATTATCTTTGAAATTGCGTGGAACCCTATATTAGATTCTAGTTTATTAGATAATTTATCTATTTTCTTGCCTGTAATGTATACTGTAAACATGTACTGAAAAGATGTGGTTCAAGCCTTATTATAAACAGTGAAATATTACATTTATTTCTTTTCGATATTGAATATCATTGTATGTTAGAATGATCCATTTTATGAGGCTAGAGATTTAATCAGAGGAAATTAGGACTAATACAAATCATATTTTCTATAACCCTGTTATTTATCAGCATATACCAGCATTGACGTATAGATAATAGACTGCATTAATGGCGGACAATTACAGCTCATCGAGATTGAGATAAGAAGGTTTGCTAGAAAAATTCTTTTTAGCCTGTGGGTGAAAGCCCTTTGTGCATAAAATTAATGAATTCGGAATGTGAAAGGAGATGGATTATTGAAACATTAACATTCCAAGCACATATAAAGATTTTGCGTCCACCATCTTTCATTTTCGTTCCAACAAATCGGTCTCTCCCCCTTGACGCTGCTGTCACTACCCAGAAAGATCTCAGTAGCCGAAAATCAAAGTGTCTTCCTCGTAATAAAATTTTTAATAGATTTGAATCAATTATGGTGTAGTTACTTACCAAGTCGTTGAAAGTTGCTCTAATCATCATTTATGAAACAGCTACGATACATAACGACATGATAATAAAATAGAATATACAAGCAGAAATAATTAAATGCATTTCTTATTTTAATTCAGAAACAGCACAAAAAGGCAAATGGTATTGATTCAAATCAACTGCCCAAGAACAATTGCATTACATGTATAAAGAATGATATTGTAGCGACTCTTGTGAGAAAAAATATGGAATAAATTCTGACAGATTTTCCAAATCTTGTGTGTTCAAACCCGAAATAACACGAGTTCAGGGTTTCTCGGGTTAAATCATAAAGGCGGTGATCCAACCCGACCCCGTTACTTTCAGGGTCGGGTTCGAGTTTGGGTTTGGGTACGATCGCTCATCTTTAGTAGATATATCATTTGTACATAAACATCTCATTCTTTCTGTGAAAAGCAATAGCAAATGGACAGATTGCTTGCTACAAAATGATAAATAGCACAACAGATATATGCGAAAATTCAGGCTGACTATGAAAATAAGCCTCATGTTATTCGCGCTTCGTGCCCGTGGTTGCAAACCGAGCAAATACACGATATTGCAGAGTATGCTATTCATTACAAGGGACATTGCTTTCGAAATTTTTAAGTTTTAAAGGCGCTCCTTCTGTTGTAACTCGGCCACATAGAAAGTTTTTTTGTTTTTAAAAACGAAAT
The DNA here is from genome assembly GCA_907163375.1 of Prostheceraeus crozeri. Classification (NCBI taxonomy): domain Eukaryota; kingdom Metazoa; phylum Platyhelminthes; order Polycladida; family Euryleptidae; genus Prostheceraeus; species Prostheceraeus crozeri. Next base: position 13,917 of record CAJQUW010016241.1, read on the forward strand.
TATGAACACGCGGTTAAGCGTTCTGAAGGCAAATATTGTCAGTTTTAGCAGCACGACTCGGTGAGCGATTTTAAAACTATGAGCAGTCTATTATATCCACAGAAGATATATTCATACTGCATGTAGGTTAGTCTAGAGCGGACATAATCCTATGTTAGAAATGGAATACTATCATTCACAACCGCTTGCCTCTTCACTATCTAATTTCACTGACTATTGTATGTTTTAATGTGTCCTTCCCCGTTGGTATGAATTACAGGTTTGAATTTGCATTACATTCCGATGAAAAATTAATCTTTCTTGCCCAATCCATACTACTTCTCGCACTGACCATCAGGAAATGCAATCTCTAGACCCAAACACAAGACAATTGAATATGTGTAATCATCACACCATCTCATGTTCTTTATTCAGGAGAGGTTACTGATGGATATATAGACTTTTTCAGACAATTTCGTGTGAAACTGAATAGCGGCTGTTTACACTTTCCCTTCAGCTGAAAAATAGTTCAAAATTATCGATTTGCAGATCATTGCAGTGATTCATCATCATCATGTTTGGACTGGGCTCATTCGTGATTCATGATTTTTCAAAAATACAATGTTACAGTTTTTACCGACAAAAGTTTGTGATAATTTTGTTTTAGCTCGAATTTTCCAATTAAAAATAGAATCATTGAAGCTTCCACATGATGTTGTTGCTATCACATCTTGAATCAAAAAGTAGGTAAATATGAATATAAACCAGAAGGTCTTCGATTAAAAAAGTTAGCATCAAAAAATTATGAAAGAAAAACAATGAAAAAGAAACTTGGCATGTGATTTTGATTTTTAAAGGCATTCAGTTTGATAGGTTCTTTTAATTTTCATGCTTGTTTACTTATAACAGTGATATTCCTGACATTCTTTCTGCAAATTCACTCATCCTAAAATCCAATCGCTTTTTATTATAATGTTATCTGCATTTTCTGCTAAACTCCTATGGTTTTGTAAGAACTACTTACATCAAGGCCACATAGTACTCAGTATTGTTGGATTACTCACATATTGCAGTAAGATTGAAAGATGGATGAACGCCCAAACACTTGCACTTCACACAGATTCATTGTCTTTAACAGATTCTGGTCTTGTTATAATGACATATCCTTCCGAAAACAGGCTCCCTCCAGTTAAAGCTACAATTAGCATGAATTGTATTAGTCAGCCATCGTCTGCTCATTTAGCTAAGTTATGAACTGCATTGAGAAGCACGCTTGCAACCTTATCGTCGTCCCTCCTTAGTACTCTTTACAATAAGGAATCTAATGTCATATCCTTGAAAATAAAAAACGTCATTGATGAGGATGCATGCCTCCTTGAAAGGTCAAATTCACACTTTTTAGTAAGTTAGAAAATGATTTGAGCTGAGCAGTTTTTAAATCAAAAGTCAACATAGGTACATCGACATTTTTGCACATGTGCGTAATACTGTTTGGTAGGTTGAGATCTCAATGGTCAATAACAAAAGCGCTCTCGTTTAGTTTTCGAAAAAATGTTGTAGAAAATACTGTCGTTTTTGATTCATTGCACGGAGATGTCTGTCAGCTAAGATTCCTAATCGCGGTACATTAAAATCTGATAGAAAAGGAATGAGTTTTAAAAAGAACATCAACATTCTCAAATTACTTTCGTTCATTTGATGCCGTTGAAGGATGGAAGATACGGAGTTCATAGACTTTACAGTGATGCTCTCTATATTTGATATGTACATTTAATGTGTATTGATTTGAACGGATTTCTCTATTGCTTACTTTTGATGATGTGAAATTAAGGAAAAAATTGACAACTTCTCGTTGGAATTATTGTTGTTAAAACATACGCAATTTTCTTGTAATTATTGCTGAGATCAGATTGAGATTTGAAGTGATGTTTTTCTTTCACCAATCCAACACGTCATTTGGAATGACCACCTTCATTGCGTCTGAAATTAAGGATGATTAGTATAAATCTGTGTCTAACCACATTTATGGTTCCTATCCCAACGAATGGAATAATAATACAGAAACATCAGGGGTAAAATCGAAGAACGGGTTGCATGATTTCTTAGTGCGAAAATAGTGTGGCCGTGACGGCGAGAACCGGATATCTGCCGAAGTTTAGTTGGTGGATTTGCCCAAACAGACACTCAAAGAACTTGCCTTCTTGATTTTGCTGTATTAACCAATTGATGCCGTTACACTGCTTAGGCCTTTGATCTTTCGCGAAGAATTTCATCATATTTTGCATCCTAAAATCTTTGTGAATTTCGCATTTTTTGAAATGTTGTTTGTCGTTGTGGTGCTTAAAGCTCTTGTAGCGTGTTTACAATTATTTAATCCCTCCTACAACATGACATTGAAAAATGTAAAGGATATTGAGAAAGCATTTTATTCACTGAGTAGGCTGATATTGGATCTACCAGTCATTCTATTGGGAATAGCTCTGCAGAATTCACTTTCTGTTGTAGTAGCAAATGTTGCTATACATGGCAAAGGTCCAGAATACGCAAGGTGGGTGACTTGCGGATGATCGCCCTTGATAAGTAGCCTTAGAGAGCAGAGTTGGAAGTGGGTCAACGAAACTTGACCCATGACCCACCTGACCCACAGCATATGTGACCCACCTGACCCACCTGACCCACCTGACCCACTGACTTTTCACGGAAACATGACCCACTTGACCAACCTGACCCACTGACTTTTCACGGAAACATGACCCACTTGACCGATGACCCACTGACTTTTCACGGAAACATGACCCACTTGACCCACCTGACCCACATGCTGCAAGGGTGAATGATGCCAGTGCAATTTCCTTTTCTGGTATTCTTTAGTTTCATTTTCATGCACAATTCTAGTTCTATCGAGGTTGAGGCCTCTCAAAATTGTTGTTAGGATTTGTTATGAAGATTCAAGTGTATTACACCACTTGTCACATGATAAATAGACATGTAACCTCATCAAAAGACAAATATGGACTCAAGTTCTGGGTCTTAGAAGAGGTGGATTCGAAGTAGTGTCGTAACATACTGCCATATTTAGGAGCCAAGAAAAACAATCAAGAGACGGGAGCCCTGGGCGAAGACGTTGTAATTCGCATGATGCAACGCTACTCAATCATTGGTTCTAATGTAAGCCACTTGACACTTTAATCACCTCGCTATCATGGCAGCAACTTGGCACGGGAAACAACCATCCATCGTTGGATCACATACGTCGAACAGAAGAGACATTTCAAAAGACAACGAGCCAACCAAACAATCAAGTGACATTTTTCATGTATTTCATTAGAAGAGTGTGTCCGGTATTGTTCGTCACCTATCGGGCAAGAGAACCAGAGCGATTGTTTTCTGTGAGTCGAGCACTCTTCAGACTACTGACAGCACCGAAAAGAGACCAACTGATGTGTGATTACTACAATAGAATAAAGTCGGGTCGATGTCTGACAGATGTCAGTACCGAGGTTCACAGAGCTTCCCGTCGGTGGCCGCTAGCGGTTTGGGCCAATCTTTTGGACTAGCATGATCAATTATGGATTATCTATAGAAAGAAGATGAGGAATATATCTCGCGCAGATTGTTCACTGAAAATTGATCGACAGTTGTGGAATTTCCAAGTCAGGAAAGGGTCACCGACCAGTTGCAATGGAGTGGATCGGTTGAACTGCGAATGATCCAATCCAAAAGGCAGGAAATTCAATGGGAGACGGAGTGCAGAAATAACTGGCTCAGTCTCAATGCTACAAAAAAATCTACGTTGAGGTACCATGTGGCAAGGAAATATCGGCACGGCTAGTGATGTGTAAGTCAAAGTTGCAGGACTTGGGACACTAGAACATTTCATCTATGTGAGTTGAAACATTCTGGAAATTTCTAAATTTGTTAATCATTCAATACATGTTGTATTCAATCAGTGATTGTCTATCGCACTCTTGTTAGATAGTTAGGCAAGTGATCAAAAATTCGTTTTCGTATTATAAAAGTGGAAATTCACGACTTTTCAGCATTGGGCTATAGGCTATACGATCATTCAATTCTGATAGATTTCGGTAGCCATCTGATGCACATATAGCTTACTACAATCGATAATTTAGGATCATTTTTTTTATTACTAAAAAAACCGTTGTGCGATGACTTATGTATTGATTGAGAACAAAAACAACATTGGTGTCAAAGTTGCCACACGGTACCCGGCGGTTATTTCTTTTTTCCCGGTTAATTTAGTGTTAAGTTGCGGCGCCCTACAGACCAATTTCAAATTTTACATTTCTCATAAATGAAGATTAAAGATTAAGATATTCAGTAGACCTATCATTTATTCATGCATTTATTTGTTTAGATTACTCCATGTGTGAAAATGTGTTCAGAAAAATCGTGTCAAACTGATTATTTTGTTGTTCTGATGGCAATCGATTCAACTTAGATTAAATTCTGATAATTTAATTTAAGTAGAACGTGTGATTTACTGTCGAGGGACATTCATTAAAAAAGCAAAAAAAGTAAGTATGCGTAAGCGTGAAAAGAAAATTGCATGAGTGACATATTATACTCTCATGAATTAGTTTAAATGAACATATAATATGAACGGATAGTTTGACGGGTGATATGAAGCGAAAGTAGATTGAAACGGCCTAAATACTTAAGAAATGAAGTATGTACATTGTCAAGATATTTGAACATCACCTATTTCGAAAACAATTTAGGCTCTGGTCAATCTTTGCCAAATGATTTACAATTCTAATCTCCTACCTGAGGAAATTTCGGCAAGACAAACACAAATAAAACGAAAAACAAGCAAAAACAAAGGTTAGCTGCATTGCAAGAAATTTTCAGATGATCATACATCGAATAAACAGACTTCTTCTGAACTGTCTTTGAAGTCAGGTCCACAATTGGGTATCGCAGAAATAGCGACGAGCAGATCGAGGCTTCAAACCATTTACAACCAAATCTTTCAGTATAGACCGCAGCAATGTATTCGAGCTTTAATTTGTGTAGTGAATCCCGGCTATGAAACAGTTTGAGGTGTGCGCAGTCAATAATGCTGCATATTTTGGATGTGTGATCGTCACCCTTTCAGTGAAAGACTCAACACGGATTTGTGCCACTGCCCTGTACCGACACTTCTCTCTGTTAGCGCGTGATTCTAGGTCTAACTGCATGAAAATAAGCTTCCTGCTTTCAGCATCTAATGTTTCTGCGCTGACTTTCGGTACTCAAGAAAGTAGAGAAAATAAGCTAACAAGGATTGAATGCTCATGTTGTGTAGTAAAGGTTAATCTCTCGAATTTCCGGTTGACACATCTGAAATTCGCGATGTTGTCGCAATTGAGTCTTTGCGACAGCAATTGGCTCGCTTACTGCGAGTGCCACGTCAGTCGTTGCATGTTCACTCATCCAGAAGAAGCTTGTTTTTTTCTATGAAGAATGTTGCGAGCAATGAGAACGGGGATCCGTTGAGTTGAGTGTTTCGACATACCCATTAACAAATCCAAAGATTTGCGGTTCCAATGTTTAGATATTCAGACCACCCTGCATTTAAAACTCTGCAAACCTTTTCCGCTAAGTTGTAAACCCTGGGCGTTTGTTATAGGTCGATGATCATCAGCTTCTATAATGTAAAAAAATGTGATTTTTGGAATAATTTTACGAAAGCTATACTTGTTCTTACAGCACGAAAATTAAATGTTTACTTGAATTTCAAGAGCGGTTGCGAAGGCGCGAAATCTATGATAGATTTAAACAATGTACTGCTTGTCTTGTTGTTCTTTCTACTTTTTTTACATTCTTTTAACTCACAGAGTCATTTAAGGACTTAGCTAGTTATCAATATCCATTGAAAAGGCAGTCTTTGAAATTTATGATAACACTGAACAGAACAGTTGTAAACGTCGGTTTTTTTTAGTCTGTATACTTTCGTCCGTTTTTCTTGCCCGCACACGGAAATGTTTTGATTATAACAAATACCTTGTCCTAAACATGGTTCTATTCTTTTCGAAAGCAAGCTGCATAGCACCAACTTAAAGATTTGTAAAATATTTCCAATACATTTTTTTTCCACAGTATTTTAAGAGTACAAGTTAAGAGGAATTGCATGATTAAACACCATTCTGAGTTCTAAAATGCAAATTGGCAGAGGTTAGGATAGCTTATTGCTCAATAGCGACGTTGTTCAATGACTACTGTACAGGAAAAGGTATTCTTCGACTCTAGTTGTTCTAGGAAAGATCTAAATCATGTTATAAGCAACAAATCATTTCAAAAGCTGAAGTACATGATAACAATTAAATAAGGTACACACAGTAACTAGATTCAAATTAATTTACATTTGAAAAAAGCACCATCATGGTTAACTTGCTTATTCAAAGTGGGGTTGAGTTTTTTTATGTACATGGCTTCCAAAATATTTAGGTCATAAGTGTTGGGAGCTTTAAGAGATAGAATTTTGAAATTGTCAACTTTACAGCTGCAACTAAACTGCAATTTAACCTATGGTCAGAAATGGCGGACATTTTTTCCCGATGTTCTTTTATTCTTAAGTTTAAGTGTCTTGTAGTTCTACCTGTGTAGGTAGTGCGGGGGTCCACCTCACAAGCGAATTGGTAAATAACATTAGACCTAAGAACTTTGGGAGTATGATCTTTTTTTGGAGAAACCACTTTTTAGTTTATTGCATGTGAAAACCCAACGGATAGGAAATTCTTTATCTATTCTACGGAATAGTGATTGTAGTTTCTTTTTAAAATAAACCGATTGAATGCCAAAAAATGGAATTTTGACAGTATGGAGGTATTGGGATCTTTTTCTTTTGGAGCACAGAATCTTTTGTCCAGATAATGTTTGTCCACTTTTTGTATAAAGTACAACGGATATCCGTTGTTTTGAAACTTTTTTGTCAATTTTCCTATTTCATCATGGAAAGTTTGCCATGACGAGCAGACGATGATGGACTCAATGCTAGTCGTAAATTCGAAAAGTTTAACCACAAAATCATAAAACTACAATGTGATATCACATTCCTGTCCAAATGCTCAAAATATGGCTTGATTCCCAAATTTTTAAGCCTCAAAGACAAGAATAACCTATTGAACCGTGACATTATTCTTGATCACCAATTAAGTAAGATTTCGAAGCTAATTTCACAACACAAATCTAAGGTCAAGCACCTCCGTAGTAAGTTGGCTAAGATTCGAGAAACTATTTTCTCTAAGTTGAATTACTTGGACCAAATGATTTTCATAAAGTTGTTTACCAGAGAAAATCAAAACCTTTTAAAATCCATTTCAGAAACCCATCAAAAAAAGTTTCTCAAGTTATATATAGAAAACAAGTTAAGTACCCCCAACGGTACGGTACACAACTTGAGCAAGGTGACACTCACGCATGACCAATATGAGATTTTTAAGACAGGGCTCAAGCACCCTAGCAGTCCTAACGGCAATGGAAGCAAACATCTGACTTGCGCGTTGGAAAAAGTGGTGGAGCGCCTGAAAAATAAAATCTCTAAGAGAGATTGCAATGAGGTGAAACTTGCGTTACAAAATTACAATAAGCGTGTGTTTAACGTTACAAAGACGCCACAAGCCAAACATAACCAAGATGTAGTGAAGTCCCTTAAACTAAATAAAGTTATCAAAGTTGTCCCATTGGACAAAGGTAATGGTATAGCTGTTCTAGATGCTGATGAATATGTAAACAAGCTCAATGCTATCATTGAAGATACTACCAAATTTACTGCTATCCCACACAACCAAAATGAATTGATGCTCGATCACCTTGTTATAAAACAACAGAATAAACTAAAATACTTTTTGAACAAATATGTGAAACCTTACGTGGACTCCCAAGTGTTCACTAAAATTACTCCTAGTGGGTCTTGTAGTGGCAAACTTTACGGTACTGCCAAGGTACATAAAAATAATGTACCTCTTAGACCTATTGTTGTCAGTTATGGTACGGCCGAATACAACCTTGCCAAGTACCTAAACCAGTACATTACTCCTATAATTCCTACGGAGTACTCAGTACAAAATAACGCTGATCTGCTAGACAAACTCGCTAGCTACAAATTCTCATCGGATTCGAAACTCATCAGCTTTGATGTTGTTAGTCTTTTCACTAACGTCCCTCTCAAAGAAGTCATTGATCTAGCTTGTGATAAGGTGTATAGTTCCAATAACACAAAACCACCGTATAGTAAGGACACCTTCAAAAAATTACTTCAATTCGCCACTGGTGGCATTCAACAACATTCTCTACCGTCAAAGTGATGGTTTGAGCATGGGTAGCCCCCTAGCCCCAACCCTCAGTAACTTATTTATGGGACACTTAGAACAACTTTCCTACAAAATGATAAACTAAATCTAAAATCCTATGTCAGATATGTAGATGACATCTTGGCTATCTTTGAAGATGATGACCACTTATCCTTCTTCAACTATATAAATTAACAAGTGGCATGGTAATATGAAATTCACCACAGGGGTAGGAGGTAAAGTGCTACCTTTTCTAGATATTGACCTGGACGTTTCATCCAACACGCTAACTACTAAAGGTATACAGAAAACCCACGTACACCGGTCTAACCTTGAATTTCAGAGCCATATGCCCCATGCAATGGAAATTTCTGTTTTAAGCACTCTGATCAACAGAGCCTACATCGTCTGCTCGTCATGGCAAACTTTCCATGATGAAATAGGAAAATTGACAAAAAATTTTCAAAACAACGGATATCCGTTGTACTTTATACAAAAAGTGGTCAAACATTATCTGGACAAAAGATTCTGTGCTCCAAAAGAAAAAGATGAATCCCAATACCTCCATACTGTCAAAATTCCATTTTTCGGCATTCAATCGGTTTATTTTAAAAAGAAACTACAATCACTATTCCGTAGAATAGATAAAGAATTTCCTATCCGTTGGGTTTTCACATGCAATAAACTAAAAAGTGGTTTCTCCAAAAAAGATCATACTCCCAAAGTTCTTAGGTCTAATGTCATTTACCAATTCGCTTGTGAGGTGGACCCTCGCACTACCTACATAGGTAGAACTACAAGACACTTAAACTTAAGAATAAAAGAACATGGGAAAAAATGTCCGCCATTTCTGACCATAGGTTAATTGCAGTTGCAGCTGTAAAGTTGACAATTTCAAAATTCTATCTCTTAAAGCTCCAACACTTATGACTAAATATTTTGGAAGCCATGTACATAAAAAAAACTACCCCACTGTGATAAGAAGTTAACATGATGGTGCTTTTTTTCAAATGTAAATTAATTTGTATCTAGTTATGTGTTGTACCTTATTTATTTTTATATGTACTTCAGCTTTTGAAATGATTTGTTGCTTATAACATGTTTTAGATCTTTCCTATCATTGTTTTTCACCTCTTGTAGCTTAGTTGTTCTGATATTGAAACCTTCTCTTTCAAATTATTTGTCTTTAATTTTATTATCAACTTCGCTCCCAAAATTGCAATCGATTTGAAACGAAATTTTTGTGATTTCAATGTGAGGAGTATTGTTATGCTGGTAATAGTCTGCTCAAGAAAGCATTCTCGAACAATTGTCTAATATGGATTCCTGATATTTCGAAGCAAGAATATTTTTCTCTGAACATGTTACAAATACATTGCCAAATTTTATACTTCGTGTTTGAAAAGGTAAACATGCAAATTACCAGCAGAATTCCAAATGTTATAAAACTTTATCCGGTAAATCTCTTCGAGATTATGAAATCGCTACAAGATGTCCGTAGTCGATGGATTTGTAGTCACAATTGTGAAACCACCAATCATCGTTGATTTGACTTGTTAAGGCCGGATACTTCATTTGAGTCGGATTGACTTGCTACGTGAGATGTCATGCTTCGAGAAGCGGAAAGGATGCTGTTCGAACTTGATGGTGTTGTAGTGGTCGGTATCATTCGACGGCGCCCCCCATGGTGTTGGGTGCATGGAAAAAAGTTCAGCCTTATAGTGGAGAATGACAATGATCTGAGAAGAAAGGGTAGATTTTCCCTCTTCCTTATTATGACTTGTTATAAACCATCATCTTTGGTTGAGAAACGTCATTTTGTTTCTTTAGATTTTTCTAAAAAATGATAGTGATTTAATTTCTTCTCATGCAAAGTAGTAGCCTATATAATCCATAGGGTCAAAGCAGCAATTTTTTTAAAAGCTTTAAAACGAGATGATTCATGATTATTTTTGCCTCTACTGTGTTTCTTGCTTTTTTTGCTATTTTGGATGCTCTCACTTTTTGACTTTTTTGAAAAAATGTTCCAGATATTGAATGAGTTGTCAACGTTATGGGTAAGCTTTAATAGGCACAATAAGAAAGCATGGTTGTGAGTTACGTATGATATCATTTACATTTAACTTAAGAATCATTTGTCACATATCAGTTTGGTTAACAGAGATATATAACAGAGATCTTGGAGAAATTTGAGAGCGGATGAACAGTTTTGTTGTTCAGCAATTTTTCTGATCAACTTGACACAAAGATTGTCCAAAAGACCGGCGGAGGGTGACACTGTCATTCACATATGCCCATCTTTTGGCATTACGATGAAGGCGGTTAAGTTTCTTGAAGTCCTTGATATTCAAACTGCAGATGATAGGCCAGGCAGAAAATATTGTGACTATATTACAAATGCGTAGAAAGCTCTCAAAATTATACAAAATGATGGTGCCTTTATGTTACGTTAAAACGCAATCGTTTCAATAAAGATATTCCTGAAACAGCATTTACGATACAAAATTAAGCAAACTGCAAATTCCATTGCATGTCAGAGGATGATACCTAGAATTTGAGATGAAACAAGAAATATGAGAAGCCTTCCTGGAGAAAGATACACATTAGATCTTATCAAAGTTTATAGTGAGACTTTTAGAGGCAGCCCACATATAAAAACCATCGACGATAGTCTGAAAAGTAGGCACCATCAATTCTATCATCAATCAAATGGACTAAAGTCATACCGCACGTGTTTGCACTATGTTCGTATTATCAAAAGTTGGTAGGGTTCATTTATTACAGAATGAATGAATACGGCCGTGAATCGATCCTGGGGCACACTATTTCTGCAATATGCTGACCAGTTTTGTGGTTACGAATTATCAACCGAAACGCGTTGAGGAAAACGGTTCAAAAGAAAATTTCGAATACACTCAATGACAAACGGATTACATTTGAAAGTCTTCGACACGCAGTTCAAGAGGTTTGAGCTGACTGATGGGAGTCAAATGCCTTGCCAAACTCCACAGCAGGAGGACATCAACAGAATTATGGAAATGGAATATGCGAAGAAATGTGGACCAAAAATTGAAAGTAGAGCAAGTAATTGCATTGGGTACATCTCCCAAGACGATATTGGCACAAAGCCAAATCATCGGTGGAATGACGAAGGTCATTAATATCACGAATGAATTACGAAGTGGGAAGTGCGGGAATCGCCTAAATCGTCTAATCTCGACGTGCAAATGATACAATGAGCTGTTACATTTCCCCAATAGGGTGATAAACGAAGCACATTGCTTGATCAAAATTCGTAAAAGTACAGCAGAGTACATTACTCGAGATATTGTCAATGGAAGAGTCACTCAAATCAGAAACATTCAGATTAGACTTATAAAAATCAAAGCACCACCACCATTGAAATCGCGATCATGTCTGATGATTTTATATCTTGGCAAAGAAACAGCATTGACGTCAATTGAAGGGTCTAACCACTATTCGGCTATGGATACTATGTCAGGATCAAAAGTACATGCACGAATAACGAAGGTCAGGCAATTTTGCTAAAAATTGAACGAGAGTTGAACGGGAAAGCAGAGGGAAATAAAAACACATGGGCTTGACGGCTTACGTAATATGGTGATGTCAGATGACTGGCTGCGGAGTTGCGCGATGTGCTTTGAGACTATAGCTCACATGCATACTTGTATACGATATTGGATTTCAAATCGGCTGACCACTTTGTCTTTGTTGTGAAAGAAATTCGAGGTTTTCGGGTTTTAAGAAAACATGAACGAGCTTTCACATTATCAGGCAGAAGTCTGTTAATATCTTTCATATCACTGTGAAATATTTTCACCTTCGGCAATGACAGGAAGCTCCAGTTAATCAGCTCAGTGTCTCGTTTCTAAGACTTCATGGCCAACTTTCGATAATAGCTTTTTCAGAAAAAACATTTTTTCAAGAACATGGACTTGATAAGAAGAACAGAATTTTGGTGATTTCTGTCAGAAGAACTGGTCTTCAGCACACGACTGAACCGAGATTTCATGGCCGCAACGCGATAGCGCGTTGGGCCATACACAATGTTCGGTATAGATGGCAATGCTTATATCCTTGATGTGCCACGAAATATTGACAGTATTCTCAAACTTAAGAACAATGACATCCAAGAATACCAGCTCGCCATTACTCTCTTCCTCAACAGCGAAAGAGCTGATTACAACCTTCGATGTCCAACAGCATAGTAATATATAGATAAACAAACGCTCGCTTACAAAAAAATTCTGAAACGGAAAGATTGGCGGAAAATGAATCCCTGCTTCCTAACAAGTGAAATAATCACAATAAATCATGGTAAAGTAAACGACAATTCGAATGGCTGCAGGAAAATCAAAATTTATTACATCTATACTGGCAGAAGTGTGGATTGGCATGCCTACATGCTGTTATTAGACGCATGTTTTACAGTCAGGCTCCATTTGCTATTTAACTTATGACAGCTATGAAGTAAACCTAAGATTACGGGAGGCCATGATGATAAAAAAATGAGCCAAGAATTAATAGGAAGATTCAGTCAGAATATAAGAAAGCTATTGAACAAATATCAGTGCTTCATCCAAGACGAATACAGTTTCAATCAACAGCGAGTAGTATACGTCCGCTAACCACCAAAAATATTCGTTTTGCAACACTTATAAATTCTAGACCCCCTACCGAAAATTGTTCCTGCGTGCCTGTCTTATGTAGATATTCCTATTAGTCTCCGCCTGATCCAACATCTGTGTTACAAGAGTTCGAACTTTGTAACTAATCGTAGTGATAAATAACAATTTGAATTGAGGTCATCCCCACTATGTGATATCATTACGATGCAAAATACTAAATAGTAGCTATATACCACTGCTGGTTGTTTACCGAAATGTAATGATAAGATAATAATATCACTATTGATTCTTCTGCATAACAAAGAAATTTGAATTAGTGGTTGCATCAAGTTAGTAGAAGGGATTTTATCCCTAATAAACATTCCGTCTTGCGTAGCCTTCACTTGAATGAATCTGACTTCAATGCCAATCAGAGGGACATACGGGCCATAGTTCATTATCACAAACATTGAAACATTGAAAAATGTCTAATGTCAATTGTCAGTTGTCAATGTAATGAAAATCTCTGGAAGAACAGGCAGAGATAGAAATTCAAAATCGGATCGAATTTTGCAATGTCCGGGAAAACTAACAAAGTTGCTGGTGCAGCCGAAGTCAACGAACGGAACATTAATTCTAAGTCCAGCACAGCATGACCATGACAAGGGAAAAAGAATAAGTCAGCGAATTTCCACATTGTGAGGGTCTGAAATCAAAGGTAACAGAAAGGGGATCGGGACAAAACAGTAAATTATAGCGAGATCCATCTTTGTTTTGGCTTCATGAAGACATTTATGATGGACACAATAGGCATCCTCAACTTGATATGGCTTCTTTGAGGAAGTCTGAACAGACATGGAGCGATCCGAACTGTGATGAAATCGGCTGTGCGACTAATGACCGATACTCAGGAAAGTATTGTCAGACTATCTTGAGAAGCACTTTGAGAAGCAATAGTGGAGCAAATTATTTGATCTCCATGCGTCACCTTAGCTTCAGAGCCTACAATTGCTTACAATATGAAAACAATTTCTTTATTAAAGTTTTCCGGATTCAGTTTGAGTTACAATGATGAAAAGCATCAGATGAAATGTCTGCTACAGAATGCTTGCATGTAAACGAATTGATTTCAATATGAATCTTGATAGAGATGATTTCTATACCGGGTGTATGTCCAAGTGGTGCTTGTTGCCCTCCACTCCTGAGATGTGAAAAATGTGATATATTGTCCACTGCAACAGATAATGAGTTGGAATAGTAGATAATGATTCCCTCAAGCTGCAAAAGTTTTGCAATATTGTTAATCATGGCGCGTATTTTGTCTCCAAAAACTTTCATTAGGCTACTGCAGGATTTTCAATGAAATCAAACAGAGCAGTTGTTTTAAAAACTGCTTCTTGCTATATCAGATGAATGGGCAGTGTTCTATTGGTGACTGTTAATATTGCCTCTAGAATCTCATTGACCACACTGACAAGATCTGATTTCTGAAAAATTCAATGACATTTTTCAGCTACATGTGCAAGAAATCTCAGATGCCTCAGCTCTGACGAAGTAGGGAGACAATACATTGCAAATTTATCAAATAATGTAGACCCATGCGTCATCACGTTTACAACATCTTAAGTGAAAACAAGATGATTCATTGAACCTGACTTGGTACTTGCATACTGTGCCTGAACAGGCATTGAGCTGCCAACACGGTCCAGTCAGTCATATGTTTATTTTAGTCTTGACCAAAATGCTGACCCCAAAATCCACGAAAACATGATCCAGAACTTAAAATATTACTCATGTTTTATCGCAACAATCGCCTACACATTGTGAGGACATGTTTATCTCATCGCAATCTTTGATCTTTTACTTTCAGTAAACTGATTTTTTTCGACTTTTAAGAAATGAACTTTCTTCAGCTCACTCAGTTCCTCGCTTATTGGTGGTCATTTCCTCATTTTTAGTCATACACTCTAATTATGCGCATGAGGTGTAAATGTAGGCTACTTCATCATTGTGTCAATTTTCAAGACAATTTCTTATGTTTTGTTGAGAGGTCACTGCTACAAATAGTGCTCACAAATCAGGCACAGTAAAAAGATCTAACAGACATTTCACTTGAATAATAAGAATCATAATCAGAGCGAAACAATGCTCTCGCATGATCGCTACCTTGTTGTTATTTTGCTATATCAAATAGCGACCTATTGAATTATAGCTGCTTTAGGACTTATGAGTGCTCATTTTTGTATGGGGGAGAGATTTTTTGTGATGTTCGCCTTATTCCAAACTAAGGTACTCCATGTGTCTTGAAATGTTTTCTAGAACTCTTACTTTCGATAATACGGGTTGCCTGTGTGAAGAAGCATCAGTTGTGATAGTGATCGAAATTTAAACATAGCGACTTACTGTGTTCTTAAGAAAGCCTGCGTCATTAACTTGATAAGTCAAAATACAACTGCAAAAGACCTCACAGATGACCAAACGACGGGAGATCATATTGATATTGATCAAAGTAAAAAGGTAACTCCCCTTTGTAGTGCAGTTAAATTTCTATTCAAGTTAAATTTCCAAAAATTACGACCGATTAGTGTGGTGTCCCGCGCGAGATGTCCCCGTGTGAGGTTTATATAAAGAAAGTGATATTAAGAGATGTGCTGATAGTATGAATGTTCATCAAATTGTGCAGAGATTGCAGTCTAGAAGTTTGTGTCTTCTATTGATTGCGGTTTTACGATGTGTGATTGCTGTAGCTTCTGCTATTGTTGTGCCTCGTGCGTTGAACAGTTTGCTAATGAAGTCAACCTGAAAGTTTCCGATGCCCTCTAAACCGACTTGCTTATCTTTGATGTGTTGACATAGACTGCTACAGCTGCTTTTATTTTCTGTAGCACGCTTGTGTTCCTGGTGTTTGGTCTTCTCCTTTGGTATATTCAGTAAGTACTTTAGAACATTGTCCGTCTACAGGCCAAGTCTAGTTTTTACTTGGTTTTCATGTGACATAAAAATAATCATCCTCCTCAAAGACATTGGAAAGCGAAACCAAAATTTGATCCACATATTTTTCTTACTGATTTAAATGAAATGTATCGAAAATTCATTCAATAATTTTCTGAAGTTATGTTGCCTACCAGATCACTAGCAAGGGTCAGGTGCAAAAAACTGCATAAGTGACCCAGTGGGATTTCCGGGGTTAAACGTGGTATTGATTAAATCCTGACATATGCTACATACACAAGGGTTACTGTTAGTATTATTATTAAGTAAATATGCTGTCTGACAACCATACTCATTTACCTTACTGGCACGTCGTAATGTTTAATCAGTTTATTTATTTTTCGATTACAACGGTCATTTACGAACGGTAATTAAAAATGTACGTTATTACTTTTCTTTTTATTGGTTTTATTCTTTTTAGCTCTTAATCTACGTTCTTTTCTGTTAGAACCATTATCTTTTGGAATTTTATAAAACTCAAATTGTTTTGTTTAGATTTACTATTATTAGGTACCCGCTTGCTTACCGTTAATAATACTGTTTTGCATGTAGTTGAATTTCACATGGCTCGGTAGGGAACGCATCCTGTCCGTAAAATTATACACGTATTTGAATGGCACTCTTTGTGGTAACCAAGAAATAAATTATTTAGTCTGCATTTATTTTGTATCTTTATGTCTATGAATGACAACCACTTCGTTTGGTTTAGGGGGATTGTATGGAGAAATTTTACATGCTTTGGGAATTTAGAGTCAAAACACTTTCCAATATTCGTTTGAAAAGGCTGTCATCATGTCCCGTAATGATGTCGTCTCTGCATCGCTTATATAGTGTGCGGTCACATCCCAACCTCGTCAGTGCACAAGTTACGATCATGTGCGTAAATATAGCTGCGTAGAGTGGTGCAAAATGACAACCTGCTAGTAAACCCTCAATTTGTCTGTACACTTTGTCATTACATTTAATCTCATAGCTTCAATAAACAAATTTTGGAAGTTTTTCTGTATTATCTATGCTTTTTTCAAAATTATTCATTTTATCCAATTCCTGTACTTATTAACTTCTCACTTTGCTTTAGTAATACACTATCTTTTATTGCATTTTTTATGAGTTTGCCTGCGTGATTTTCTATCGCATTCAATTTACCTATTTCTGATTGGTAAGTGGTTTCATTGCTCAGAAACGATTAATTTTTCTCAATGCAATCTTCAGAATTTACAAGATTACAGATTTATTAGTTTCTATCCGATCTTACACATTGTAGAATTGTTGGTTTTAAGATATGTTTTAGTTTCTTTACAATTTTATTTAATGTCAGTGAAAGCCATTCTTCTTTCTTACTGCTTCTGTGTTTATTTTCAACCTATTTTTTTCAGATCATTAGCAAAACAAATTTAAGAAATATTTTCTATCTCTTCATTCATTTTTTGTGGTAAACGACATGTTTTTTTATCAGAATGGTACTTTAAGTTCCATTTCACTAGGATTCTCACTAATTTCTCACTCACCACAGCGTAAAGTTATATTTCAAAGTTATCAAAATTCAGAGAAACGTTTCCCCCAAAAACCTGTCATGTATTTTGTTAGGTAATCTATATTAGGTTCCTTTACCTTAATAAATCCCCAACCGGTTTTGGCAATAATACAGGGTAAGTCTCATTCATAATACTTTTTTTTTTTTTTGGGTTTGTCTCTAGCATGAATGCTTAGGGCCAAGTTTATGGACCAAGACTTTCGGTCCAAATCTCTCCACACAATCAACTTCGGGAAAAAGTACAATACTGCATCATGGTCCCTTGTCATTCGCCTATAGGCTCAATAAATCAATGTTGATGGTCTGTAGTTGAATGTTTGATTAATTAATAATGCTTAGACTAACCCACTCCGCCTCGTTCCCTAACAGGCACCAGGAATAGCTAATGATGGAAGATGTCCCTTTGAAAATGTACAGCTATTCATTTTAAAAGCAAAAATAACATCTGATATTGTATAAATATAACATGCGGTTAATCACAGCTTAGGTTAATGAGTTTATACGTTGGACACAGCATTAATGCACAAAGTGTGCAAATTAGAATCTATCTAACCCATCCTAAACACCAAAAAGACACTAATGAAACCCAAGTTATTCCATTAGATCTAAAACTCCGATCTCTATTCGTTTTTAATAAATGACACTGAGAGAATGGCGTTATGTGGTAACTACACACTGAAATGAACTGAACACCCCCCCCCCCCCCCCCACCCACCCCCCCCCCCCCAAGTATTTTGACTGTTCATGATGTGAATGCTTCTGAAAGCATTTGCATTTCGCTGTTCGCGCGATATATCGAACTGAGATTGAAGACTTGAAAAAATAGGTCGCCGATTATAACCCCTAAAAAACAACTGTTGATGCTAAAAAATCGGCTTCACCGTACAATGTCATGTATAGGGGTCAGTTATTTTTGACAGTTTTTGTAGGTATTTGGTTGGCAGTGCATGTATTATATATTTTATCACATTTAGAGTAGAAATATATACTGTTCACTCAAATCATTCTTCAGTTTGGTCAAGTGTGGCGATTAATATATTATTATGTCGCAGTGACTTATGTTTACAACAGCACAGATGTCACCAAACTCTCGAAAAAAAACTACGATATGAATAACAACTGTTGGCAACTGAAAAATAAAGGAATTAATTGTAACAAATGTGTTTGTTTGTGACCGGACATCGTTAGAAGCCGCAATAGGCCACCTTTCGCTGTAACTGCCTCTATTTTCAAGCATCTAAGTTCTCCTGTGAAAATGATGAACATTAAAATACTAATTCTTCATTGTCCTGAAAATAGATAAACAAATATGTAAGATCCATTATGAGATTAAAGAAATGCAAGTTCAAGTATAAATAAACAATTTATCTGCGGAGGATACTTAGAAGCCTTAAATTTTTTTTTTATTTTTTTTTTAACTTTGTATCTGATTAATGAATAAGAAAATTGGATGTCAGGGAAGTTGGCGACAAAAAGCAATGTTATATTTTAGCATTCTTTTAAGGCGAAGACTTTATATCTTGTTTGACTCTTGTCTTTTATTTACAGCACACTTTCCATCGTTTCTTTTCGATAAATCCACTAAGTACGTCCGGTAACATCAAACGGGGAAACCGCAAGTCACTGTTTTGATTCATGAAAATGAAATGCGTCTACATGTCGATGACATGTTTGCTGAGTTAAATGTTTACATCATACTATTTAGATTTTGCTGACAGTTGCACAATATTCTGGAACATAATCTTTTAAACCTGTTGCATTTGCATTACCATAGAGGGCACGGATAAACTACTTCGAGGACTTCAGTATCCTCACTTTATTGATTTTTATAAATGTGAGATCGCAGCCTTGTTTTCCCCTGCAAAATCAACATAAAACAAGTTGTCTACACAGTATTCAACTACAGACACCACTTTTGATTTAATCCAAGCCTATAGCCCCGGAATGACACGGACTCCTGATGTATACTTTTTCCGAAGGAGATTCTTCTAACTCGACAGTCCTTGGTCCATGTATTATTTGATCTCTTGCCCTAACTTCTCCCCATAGGTGAGAGATGTAAAATACATAATCAAGTCACGCTGTCTGACCTGCGACGTTTTGTAGAGTCAGTCCCAAGGATCCACCCTGAGCTCTTCCTTTTGGGAATCTGTGCTCATCCCCGCCTCATACACCGTGTCTGTTGGTGACTTAACCACTCCAATTTCGAGGGCCCATCATGTTTTCCCCTATCTCATGCAAGGTTGATCATCTTAAAACAATTTCACCAGGTTGTCACAAGGTGTATTACTCTTCTCATTTCCCACTGCAAGGAAATCCACATTAATCCCACATGATATTGTCATTTCTGGTTGTGATCAGCGTCCAGCTTTTCAACGTCTGGAGTATTTGAATCTGAATACGTAAAAAACCGAATTGTCGGTATCCTCATTTTAAATTTCTGTATCCTGAAACACGACAATCAGGATTATTGGATATAATTTACTAAAAACCGAGCAATTTCCTTTCTCATATGTTTCGTCTCTGGGATTAATCTACGTTTTTACTGCATACATCTCATACTTACAGCCTTCCATGACTTCCACTTCACAGAGAGAAAGAGCAGCACCTTCCAAGCATGGACCGATACATAGCGGAGCCTGCAATGTTGCGACAACCCACTTTGTATCAAGCGGTATATCCCCTTTGACACTTCCAACACTTCTACCGCATAAGATAGTTGATTGCCAATACCAGTTCGCCCATGTGGCCCGCTCAACGGGTTGCTTAAATACACTCGTGCGCCACGTAAGTCTTTCCCGAACAGCAATCATCTGGCTTTGCATCTAGTCGATTGTAAATGACAATTTCTTTGATGTAATATTCTTGGGCTAAATCCACGTTCCACGAAGACTTTTTCCCCCAGGTATGTGTGCAAGAGCCGCTAAACAAGTCGTTATTTCTATTTCCATCAACTGCAACATCTGAAGAGTAGACTGCTGGGTCTTGTGCAAAGTGTTTGTGGTGGTACGTCTGTTTTCCGAGGGCTAGATTTCTTTCAGCAGAAGCATGCTTCATTTCACAAATAATGACAACCAACACAAGGCAGATGATGCAGTGGCAATAACAGGTTTCAGGTCCATACCCACGCTTTACCTACCATCCAGGTGATAAATCTTCTTAGTTTGATAACACCTTTTAACGATGATTATACAAAGGAGACAAATAAAAATGTCACATTCCCTTGATATATCGATTGCTGTAACTGGCATGCCTGTATCATGGAACTAAGCAACGCTATCATGGAAGATGGCTGTCGCCACCAGACTTTAAGTATTCTTAGGGGTTGCAATAAGGAAAACAAGATATGAAATACATGAAAAAAATCTAATTGATAAAATTTTGAAATAATCAAGCAGAAGGGATGATAAGTTTGGGAAGTCTGCTATAATGTGGTTGTCTAAATATCTCCTAAAGATGAACCAATTACAATATTAATCAGAAAACCCTACAGGTGAGTAGCTGTAGATAATTCTTCCGTCCCCTTCGGGCTGGTTGATTCATAGAAATCCGACTCTTATCCTATGTTTTAACTTAGTGAGACTAGATTGAAAAATTTAAGGGTTGCACAACGAGGCATGGATAACACGAGTGTAGAGCGGGAGTTGCTTGTTTGAATTGCTTTTTATACCCATAGAGTGAGTATATATATATAGAAGGAAAACTCGAAATCTCTTATTCCCTGACCGGTTTCTGCTCTTCGTGAGCTTGTCAAAGGGAATGATTTGTATTTCAAAATTGTGCAAACATAGAAATTAGGACATGTATTGACAATGAAATGATTGCTTATTGAGTTCGGGATTAAGCATAACAATTAGATGACATTCTTTCATCTCCCGATAGAACTTGCTACATTGTGGCGGTAATTGGTAGATGGGAGCCGCTCTGAATTTCTTTGTTTCACTAATGGCGCATGATGCTATGTGCTTACTTACAGGGAGTATGGCATAATTAGTTCTGTTTATATCAAAGTAAGTATATAAGGGAAGTATGGAATCAATGGTTGATTTGTGGCGACAGCTATGATATTACTTTTTCGCCAGCGCTTATAAGCAGTTTGATTTGATATCTGAATTGG
This sequence comes from Prostheceraeus crozeri, assembly GCA_907163375.1. NCBI lineage: Eukaryota > Metazoa > Platyhelminthes > Polycladida > Euryleptidae > Prostheceraeus > Prostheceraeus crozeri. Next base: position 35,457 of record CAJQUW010016241.1, read on the forward strand.
TAACAGAAGGATATTGAAATATTTGACGACACTGAATGAGAAGCTATGATAAAACTATGTAAATACGGAATGCTGACATAGCTTTAGCAGCTGTGCATCTGTAAGTTTGTTCATCTGACATAGAAATTAACGATTTTAGAGTCATTAAGAAAATGACACCCGATCTTTTTATACATATCATTATGAATTTAATATGTCAATTTTGATATACCTTCTTTAATATGAGAAAGTGTCATACATTAGGATTAATTGTTTTTGTCTGCCAAATAACTTTGAATTACCTTTTTTGAGATGCAAGGCGCATTCCGATATCGTGCTTCATGACTGCGATTGATGATTGGTTCTTTATCTGAAATGATAAATAGCGTATAAAAGAAACGTATTAAATTTGAGAAAATTAAAAGCATGGTTTTTACCCTGGGGGTCCCCCCCCTGAATATCATTTCAGTATTATCCACTCATTGGTGGGGGTATCACCGGGTGCCAACCGGCTCATTGTCGGCCCAGTTTTGCTGCACATTGAAGAAAACATTTGCGATGAAAAGAAATTGGACGGTAAATTTCAAGAAAACAGTAATGATAACATAGTAAATGAATCAGCAATTTTCCAGTCCAATAAAGATTATTCTATGATGTAAATGACAATAGCCTGGCATGAATATAAATAGCATAAAAGAAGACATTAAACAGATGAACATATTTATAATGAAATTATGTGTATATAGACATTCTAACATTAAATGGCTAAATGATTAAAACCTAAGAACTCATAGAGATGGTGCGACAAAATCGATTGGTGAGATGATTGAAATAGAAACACCTATTAACATAAAATACGAGGTATATGATAAAATTCTGAGAACAGAAACCATTCATTTTCAAAGACGTCTCATTTTATTAGGTAGTGTCGATTTGTGCAGAATTTTTCTTTTCCGTGTATTCTTCTTTTACGAGCATCAGTAATTCAAATTGTTTGACAGATTAATTAATGGACTATTTTTATAATCAAATTTTTGCATAGGACTCTTCGAATAATGGATGGTGATCTGTGATGTATTTATTTGTTAACGGTTTTAGTTCTTCAAATGTCAGGTCAACTATTCTTTTCATATATTTCTTATCAATATAAAAAATCGCAATTTACGAGAAAGATAATTTTCTAAATTTATCATAAACGACTAAAACACTACTATTAGGATACATCAAATGTGTCTTCGTCAAATTTTTTCGTAAGCTAGTAATGAAAACTTGCTGGAGGAGCAACCACAAATGCACTTTTCGCATTCAGCGCATTCTCGACTTATTTCAAAGAATGAGCCAATGGCGGAACCAATACAGTCATAATCGTCCATCATAGCTGTGAGAGGTACGATGAACAAAGCATTACGATGCAGATTTGCTCTATTGCTTCGGATCTTTCTTTTCGTGGCAAACAGGTCACGCGAATTTCTACTTGCGACGGATCTCCCACTGGAGTATTAGAGACAGTAGCTTCCTTTCGCTCTCTTGAATGGAGATTCTGAAATAAACAACATGAGTAATTGCATGAATACAGCGGAGCCAAGTATAAATTTATAGACATCAAAAGTTAGTGCATAAAAACAAGTGACATATACACTTACTCAACGTATCCATCAATGAAAAAGATATTTTCGTCAGGCTCACTGACGTTGCGCTCTTCCCGACAGCCCTAATCATCAGGACATGCCGAAAACTAAGGCGTAGGGTAGCTCTGAAGGACTCCAGAATTTGGTGAGTAATTTGTCCGTTATGGCCGCGAATAATGCTAATAATTCTGTAGGTAATTAATTTGTGTTCATACAATTTGATGCTAGCAGTCTTTTCATGTGTCAATTCGAAACTTTGTACGTTAAACTTCTATTATACTGGATGATAGAATCTGGTTAAACCTAATATCTCGAGTAGTTCAGGTATAAAATTCTTATTCAATGATAGATTTATTCAATATGATGGCCTATTTAGAAGTTTTGACATGATAAATATCAAGAATCACTGCATACATTAATTATATCTTGAGAGATTCTACTACCGTATAACTCTCTCTCAGAAGCGTCACTCGACGCATGTCGCCAGCGCGATTGTGCTATCGACACTGACGCCCATGCTCGATAATATATAGCAGAAATCTGTCATGTTATATCTATCTCTCCTAATGTGATACCATAAATCTACTCTCTCAGACCTACGAATTCCTCATTGCACAGCACTCCATTCCAATTGATCGGTACGTTACTTCTTGAATTCATAATCAACCAAGATTTGAACCAATAACGAGAATTGTTCCAAAACTTAGGAAAGAACATGATGAAAATATTCAAAGGAAATTTCTTTGACAGCAAATATTTTTAAAAATATCTTCACTTCACAGACAACCACAGATTGGAGATTATCCGATACCATGGGCGCTTCTGTATCAGCAGTACTACGAAGCAGTTAAATAAGTCAATAATTCGGTGCCTTTTCTACAAAATTTGCCGTTCCTTCCGCTTCCGCCGGTAGATTGTCGTGGTTGAATGTGGCGGACGTATAGCTGTAAGCGTTTAAATCAAAAAATAATGTGGTTAAAGTAATTACAATATTACATTCTGGAATGTTTATGATATCGAAAAATATGAAATCCATCTATCCTAACCTACGGCACAGCTTTTGCCTCAGTACTTGGAGCTGCTAATGCAACCGACATCTTTGATGATGAAGATATAAATATGTGCAGACGCCCGTTTCTCCTTGCCAGCTTGAATTTTGGACATGGTCTACAATCTATACAATTGACAATGTATTTCAACTGAATGGTTCGCTTGAAGTCCTACACAACCATAGGAAAATAATTTGTCTAATCAGGGCTTTGTGGAAATATATGAAACACTTCATGCTTCATGACCGCAGTCTGATTTAATTGTAATTTTATGAAATAAATAAAATGGTTAAAGAAATGAACACATCAAAGATTTATAGTAGTGACAATAAATAATCAAGTATTATGAGTTCAGTTCTTACAAAACATTAAACATCGTCAGGTGAACAATTGGTAATCTAAACAAACAAAAAAAAATTTTTATTTACATAATGTCATGATTGATTCCATTATCCTGGTGTTCTTCAACAATTGTGGAGGATCAGGCATTACCATAAACTTTGTCATTTGAACCTTGG